>CAJHUC010000690.1:0-41400 GCA_905146915.1 Ostreobium quekettii | reverse complement strand
CAGAAACAAAACCCAAAAGCTCACCAGAACCCAGAATGCCACCAGAACCAGAAGCAACAAACCCCAGCAAAACATGTTCCAGGAGCTGATAGCCAAAAGGCTAAGGGACTAGGGCTGCAGTAGGAACAAATTCCACCCACGACCCCTCCAAAAACGCAAAAAGCCGATAGCCCTGGTGCCAAATGGCGCGCACATTATCCCCAAGGAACCTGTCATACGCCCCTCTCAGCTGCCGCTTCCACTCAAGCTGGGCAGCTGAGAGGTTGTGGTACAGGCGCAGGCCCTGCAATTCCCGCGGGCAATCAGCTGAGTATAATCGGCCCTTCGATTTAACCAATTCCACCTTGTCCCCCAATCTATTAAACCTCAAAATGACCGGCCGCGGCCGATCCGCCGCGAAGCGGCCCACCCGCCAGGCATCCGCCACATGCCCCTGCCGTCCGACCAGGCCCGCGACGACGAGGTCCACCGCCTGCGCCAGCGAGCTGGGGGTCTCGGTGGGCGAGTCAGGCAGGCCGCGAAGGCAGACCTGCCAGCGCCGGATCTCCGCCTGGAGGTCCAGCACCTCATCGAGGCGGGCGGGGCGAATGGAGGCAACAGCATGGGAGTGCCGGCGAGCTTCAGCCAGGTCCGGTAAGTCCGGCGCGCAATGGCCACGGGGGGCGGGCATCGAGGAAGGAGGCAGCAGGGGGGCTTGGGCGGAAGGGGAAGGGTCGGGCAGCCGGTCGCCCGGGGAAAAAGGCGGAGCATCCGCACGGGGCCTCTTGCCAGGGGGCGATGACGGGCTTGGGGAGCGCCGAGAGCCGGCGGAGCCATGGGCTGCGTCAAAGTCCGAAGCGCCCGAAGCATGGGGCGCAGCCAGGCGGCCAGAACAGAGGGCCGTGGCCAGGCGACCGCAGCGCATAGGATCCCTGCGAGAATCAAGCGGCGCAGGTGCAAGAACCGGCGGGCGCCGCAAAGGCGCAGAACCCACCGCGGCCGCCGCCCCAAGGGCGGACAGATGGGCCTCCAGGCGCGCCAGCAGCTGCGGCTTGGTGTCATTGCGATTGGCAGGGAGTCCTGCGACGTGGCACTCCGTGATCAAGGTAGCCTTGGTCGCGCCTCGTAGGTCAGCCAGCGCGGTAGCCACCATGGCATGGATGCGGTCCGCGTGGGCCGAAGCCGACGTAATTGCACCCCCCGAGGCCTGCGCAACGGGTGCCGCAGCGACCACCAAGGCTTGGGCATCGGCAGGACGCCCATGCTGGGCCGAAGGGGCATCAGAGTCCATGGCAACGCAACAAAAGGGCGGGGGGCCCAGGGGCCCAAAACGAGCAGGAAACGGGCGGCGAGAAAGTGTGTGTGTGTGTGTGTGCGTGAGTCTGAGTGCGAGTTACGGATTGAACTTTCACTGACTAGAAATGGGTTGGGCAAGGCCACCCGTGTTTAACCAAGTGACCCAGGCAGACCGGCGTGCCTGCCTGCGACCCCACAACCCCCGCGTCCCATCACCGCCACCGGTCTGCTGCCCCACGTCTGCGTAGAAGGGCCCCATCCCCTTAACCGGCCATGCCCTCGCCACGCTCCCCCGCCCCCCGATCCGCATCGGCAGCACCAACGATCGATCAGCCGTGGTCAGTGCCGGGCACGGCCGGGCAGGAGGCATGATCGCGGGAAGAGTGGTGGGGGGAGATCTGGCGGGACACATTTCGAGGGAGTGCCCGTGGGTTGCCGCTTTGGGATGTATGAAGGCCCTTCGGCGCTTGCGAGGCGCAAGGGCGCCGCTTCGACTTGCCGAGAGGGGTGAGAGGGGCGTCGTCGGTGGCGTCCAGGAGAAGAGGGCGGGAGGTGGGTGGAGGGTGGCGGCCTGTTCTCCCAAGAGGCCCTGAAGGGGCTGGCTAAAGTGGCGGTTGTGGCGATTTTCTGAGTACTGTTAACGCTCGATCTGTTGATGGGTCCCTCGCAACACGCACACGGGAGTGGGGAGAGCCTGCCCAGAAGTGCTCATGCCCTGGCCAATCACAGCGAGAGCAGGCGTTTCTTATAGGACAGCGTTCTTATAATATATGCCAGAATCCAGAACCTCATTCGTTGTTTCGAGAACAATCCGCCAGAATGTCCCATCTGCTAATTACTGACTTCTCACCGCCCCCTTTACATGTGCCCTAATGCTCCTGGTGGTTCCCTCCGTAATAGAACATCCCTTCCAAAGTTGCCTGCATCCCTGCAGGCAAGGGAGCGACATAAGATCCAAGCCCAAAAGCCCCTTTTCAATCCCCTTACATGACCCCGTGATTCCCCAGAGAATTTGCCCTTTTCCCCGCACAAAACAGGGGGGTGAGATCTGGAGATGCTCCCCAGAAATCGATCGTGCGAGCTGACTGTGCCATCCTACCTGGGGAAACTCTCTGTGGTGTAAAGCACAGGGGGTAGTGTGTTTCTTTGATTATGGGTATCTGGGAAGTACAATAAACATTAAAAGACAATCTCATCTCTTAGTAGAGCTTACTAGGAACCCATAGCTTCTTGAATCAGGCCATTTGGGTTAGCGGTAGTGGAGATATAGCCATTAGAAGTTATAGTACTTAAGGGCACCTCCACAACCGTATTGGGGGATGAGATTGTATCGATACGTTGCATTGTCACGTGATGCGGGGCATGCCAAAGGGCGGCCCTGATGCCCGACAATTGTAACTCTTGCAGGCCACTCGCCTCCGCGCGGCTGCACCCGTAGGCCGCACCGGCGTCGCGCACCCATTGCGCGCACTGCCGCCCCGCGCCCGGCAAATCGCAGGACTGGGCCCACACTGTGCACCCCGAAGGAACGAGCGCCCCGGACCGCCCACCGTCATTTGGCGGAGGAGGCCCATTCGGGCCGGATTGGGTGCCGCGGCGGGCACATTGCCCGTGGATCGAGCCGAAAACCATGCCACTCTCGCGAACGCTACCGGCTTTAGGGGTAGGCGCCCCTGCCTATTCCCCAAAGCCCTTACCCATGATACAGCGCTCGGATAATGTGGGCCCTCACGTGAACTCGCTCGAAGGCTCTGCTGGACCATACACTAGGCACCAGCTTCTGCTATTTCACTCCAGAGATACACCAATCCATCGCGCGAGCAAGTCACCCAACGTTCGGCCACGTATCGTGTGTTTTTCCAGCAAAAAGCTTCCCTATCCCACTCATCATATGCCAGCTTCTCCCCCCCTATGGCGCGCGCGGTACCTTAGAGGCATTCCGTGTTCGTCCCAGAACCGAATATTCCACCAGTCATCGTTGGTGTCTGCCCTCTGTCCGCTTTCATCCCTCCATTCTTGGGTCGCCACCATTTCCGTAAAGGTCAGATCCGCCTCATCATCGGGAACTCCCTCGCCTTGCTTCCTTGAGGGTCCCGACCAGGGCGTATGCCCCTTTGCCGACGTTCCATCGATGGGGTCTGGGCTCGCACGCTGCGCTTCATCCGTCTGCGCCTCCGCGGCCTTGCGCGCCTGAGTCGCTTCCACCGCTACCTCCTCGGCGCAGGTCGCCATCTCGCGCACCCGAGTCGCTTCCTCCAAAGCCTCCTCAGCGCGGGTCGCCATCTTGCGCGCCACCTCCTCCATCCCCGTCATGGCTTCCGTCAGCCGCTTGACCTCCTCCCACAGGGTGTCCCACTCCGCACGAGAAGGGGCAGCGCTTGCATTCTCCATGCCAACCGTTCGCGGTGCCTCCAAGGGGCCCGGATGGGGCGCGTGCTGCGGGCAAGGCTGGAGCGGGGGTGGGGCACCACGCGGACCCTCCATCATGCACTTTATGCACGTGATGTGCTGCCACCAGTCACTCCCTTCCGGCGATTGACACCCATACCGCCCCCTTTTGACCGATCCACGTCACCTTTACCGGCCCGACCCATCTCGGATGCAACTTGTGTGCTCGCTTTCGCCCAACCCACATCATCACCATGTCACCCACCGTCATCCTCACGTCATGAACGTGTGTCCGATGCTGCACCAGCTTCCTCATCCTCCCAGCGTGGCGGAGTTGTAGGGCTCTCAAACTGGCCACCCGAGCGCTTGGCAACAGAACCCGTGCTGCCCCATCGGACGATTCCCCATCAGACGCCATGTCATTCTCACACTGAGCCAGTAGCGAGACTTCCATCGGACCACGCGGTAGGAACCCCATCAATAACTCCGCTGGAGAGTACTCGTATTGCTCGGTGATGCGAGTGTTCATTGCAAACAACGCGGTGGCCAATCTGACGTCCCACGTGTTCGGATCTCCCAATCTCCGGATTCTCTCCAGTAACTCTCGGTTCGCTTGCTCAACCTTTCCATGAGAAGGGGGGTGGTAAGGGGTTGATTGCAACCACTGAATCCCCCACTTATGGCACAAGTCAGCAAACGTCCCCTCGAAGTGACTCCCGTTGTCAGTCTGTATTTTCCGTGGGACCCCGAACCGGAAGATCACCTCACTCGTCAAAAAATCCACCGATGCAGCTGAGGTAGCATTAGGGTAAGCCTTCCCCATCGCGTACCCCATCAGGCCGTCGACTGCCATGATGATCCAGGAATTCCCGTGCTCCGTCATTGGCAATCCCAAGATACAGTCGACCTAGATCCATTCGAGGGGCAGCGTCGCCATCACTGGAGCTTTAGACACCTGAGTGGGGGCCACAGCGTGATTCAAACACGTCAAACAATTGGCCACTCAGCAGGTGATGTTGTGTTCCATCGTCGGCCACCAAAAATGGCGCTGCGTCTGACGCAACGTGTTGCGTATTCCATAGTGCCCGCCCGCAGCTGAATCATGCGTTTGCTCAATCACTCAACCCACCTCATCCTCCAATACGCAAAGCTTCCACTCGTCACTGGGCCCCTTCCGAAGAAGTCGTCGCCCTGCGATGCGGAACTCACCATTTCCTCCCAATCGCTCCATGATTTGGCCGTACCATAGAGACGTTACAAAGCGGTCCAATCCCGATCCGATAAAGGGTTGCCCGTATTTAGGCCCCCCTTCATTGGCCCAAAATCCCAGTTCATCATCTGATTCCCTCACCGCGTCCTGGATGGTCGTTCCCTCAACTGGCATCTGAGAAAGCCCGTCTGCATTGGAGTGCATCCGCCCCTTCCTGGCAGTCAACTCGTAATTGTACTCGCTCAAGATGCAGCGCCATTGCACCATGCAGCCCGTTAGATCCGCTCTTCTCAGTAGTCCCAAGATGGGGCGATGGTCAGTGCGGATTGTGCACCACGTCCCGAGAACGTAGGGCCGGAATTTCACCATCGCTGACACCACAGCCAGGCACTTGCGCTCGATGGTGGAGTAATTCCGCTTAGGAGTGGAGAGTACCCTGGAGTGGTAGTAGATGGGATGCTCTAATCCCGATTGTTCCTGTGACAGAACCGCCCCTAACTGACTAGCATCCGCGTCAATGATGAAATTCCGTTCGAAGTCAGGCTTCGCCAAGATAGGGGCCTGGGTCAGCTGGAGTTTCAGCGCTTCGAATGCCTCCTCCTGGGTGGGGCCCCAATCATTGTCTCTCACCTCCTTTGCGGCTCCCATTCCCTGACTCAGCTCATTCAGAGGGTGTGCGATCTTCCCAAAGTCCTTGATAAACCGGAGGTAGTAGCCGGCCATCCCCATGAAAGAGAGCAATTGCGTCTTGGTTTCCGGCCGGGAAAACGCACAGATACTTTGCACCTTCCCGGTGAGTGTTCCGATCCCCTCAGTGGACAACTTGTGCCCCAGGAATTCGAGTCGCCGGTACCCGATGTAGGTCTTCTTCGGCTTTAATTTCAGCTTGAATTCCCACGTTCTTAGCAGGAAGTTCCGGAGGTCCCCAACGATGCCCGATTCCCTCAAGTGGGCTAGACCGCCATCGTCGACGAAAGTCCTGACCCTTTCCAGTCCTCCGTAAGCCGCTTCCACAACCTGTGAGTAATGCGGCGGCCCATTGCACACCCCGAAGGGGAGGACGGTCCAGGCAAAGACGCCAAACGGAGTCAAGAACGTTGTCAGCAGGATGGACTCCTCATCAAGCTCCAGCGAGTAATATCCACTGAACCCATCTACCGAAGAATAGAGTGAGGCCCCTGCGAGGTCCTCCAGTATCTCGTCCACACGGGGAAGTGGGTATTTGTCCAGAATGGTCGCACGGTTTAATCCCACGTAGGTACAGCAAAACCGCAATTCGCCTACCTTCTTAGGAGGCAGGGTGACCCCCGCGAGCCATTCTGTGTCATGCGGCCATTCCACCACCAAACCGGCACTAAGTAACGCGTCCAACTGTCCCCTCAGAAATTGGAGTTTCTTTGGAGCAAATTGCCGGAGCCGCCCGCAGTGGTTGGGCCTACTTCCGGGACGGATTTCGATATGAAATATAGAAAACGGCGTGTGTTCCATGTCCGCGAACGACAAAGCGAAGCAGTCCTTGAACTCCACCAATAATTGTTTCACCTCTGCGATTGTCTCCCCGCTGATGTCCCCGAAGTGTACTAACTCCACCCACTCGTTCTGAGTATCTTCCGATATCCGCGGTAATCCAGCGAGCCTAGCCTTTACCGGCGCATCTTCGTCCCAATCATCTTCATCGTCCTCGTCCTCCCACTGAGCGAGAAGTCCTTGCAACAAATCCTCTGCATCCTCTGGGCATGATTCCGACGATTCGGTGTCGCTTTCCTCTTCGCTTTCTGCGTCCGCCCGTTGGGACACCACCTCCAGCTGGCGTCCCCTCTGACGGACTCGGATTTTGCCTCCTCCCAGTGAGTACTCTTGGGAATTAAATTCCACGCTTGTGGCCGTATTCACCAACCAATCCTGACCAAGTAGAATGTCGTAAGCCCCCCGAGCGTCCACGCACCTGGCTGCGATCGTAGCCACGACTCCCTTGATCTCCGCGGTGATCGGCTCGGAGACTTTGTAGATAGGAGCGGTTTGTCCGTTGGCCAATTCAATTCTGGGCAGCCTCCCTGCCAGGCCCAAATGGAGTTTTAGCAGACACTCTCGGTCCAGCAGAGAGTGAGAAGAGCCTGGGTCTAGGATCACTCAACGAACGGGCCGCCCGTTGATGGAGCATGGATGCTTGTTTTTTTCTGCACCGCCCGTGCAGCTGGTCCACCTTCTGTTTCCATGTGATCAATTCCAGCCGGTGGAGGCCCTGCTCCACCACTCTTCTTTCGAGTGGTTCCCATCAAATTGCATAACGCCAAGACGAGCTGCAAATATACCTCGCGCTTTGACATGCCTTTCATCATCCCGAGTGGAATGACGCAAGTGCGCGCCACGTGCTCTTGCCACTCGTCCTTGAGAGTAGGTCGAGTTCGTGGCTTCCGGGGCCCAACACCTTTCTTGTGCTTTCTATCTCCCACCATACGTGTGGTCGGAATGTTGTCTTCGCCGCTCCATGGGAGGTCCTCTTCCATTAGTGGCATCCCCCAATCCTCTTCCCCCGTGACATCCCCTCTCACGAAACCCATGTCTTGACCTCCCTCCAGAGTGTACAAATCCATCACGATGTCTTGTGCCAGCCGCCCAAAGTGCTGCGGCTCCCCCATCCCTCCTGTTCTCGGTCCTCCACCGTGGCCCGTTCAACCCCCTACCCTGATCGCGATGGGGTTGCGCGGGTCCCGGATCGCGACGAGGGGGATCCACTCCCTGATTGCGGGGTGGCGGCGCGGGTCCCAAATCGTGCCAAAGTGGCCCCATTCCCGGATCGCGGCAAGGCGGCCCTTCTCTCCAACCCCCTCTCCTGGGTCCCATGCTCATTTCTCCATGATCGCACTGCCATTGGAAATGGCCAATCACGCCGCACTTCCAACATTCAGGGGGCTCCCTCGCTGGCCCCCCTCTGCCCATCGACGGCCCCTTGCGTCCGCCGCCCGGATTGTCCCGACTTACTTGAGCCACTCTCGCCTCAGCAGATTGCGGACCAGGGTCATTTCCTCGGCCTCGCCCCATCGATTGTCGTGGTCCATCGTTTCGAGGTTGCGCCGCCCTTGCACGCATGGCCCATTCCCCCAGCGCCTCTACCAATTCGTTCCCCAATTCAGCCCGGGTAGCGGTCGGCCCCCCCAATCCGTACATGTCCGGCCTATCCGCCGCGCCTTCCTTCCGGATCGCGATGTGCGCTGCCATTTTCAAATCCTCGTATCCCATGAACCTGGCTGCCTCTCTCAATTCCGCGCGGAGGCTGTCCACCCATGATCAAAAACACACCTCTTTAGTGGCTTCTTCAGACCGTGCCAGGAGTTCTCGGAACCGGCTCCGGTATTCCTTGACGCTCTCCTCGGGTCCTTGCTTGAGGGTTCATAGCGCGGCGTTAACGCGATCTTCAATGCTCTTGTCTTGGAACCGCACCCGGAAGAGATTCTTCACTTCCACCCATGTTCGACCATTGCCGGTGAGCCATTGTGAGTGGGCTCTCACCCAGCGTGTAGCCTCCCCTGACGTGCTCACCGTTAGAAGGGCGATCTTTTGCGCATCGTCATTCACTCCATTGGCCACACACACCCCTTTGAAGTGTAGAAGCCATCCTTCCGCATCTTCCTGTAGATTCGATCCCAAAAACGTCCTCGGGCGAAGTCTCATGGTAGCCTTGTGGTATCGTCCTCAAGCTCCCCGCCTTCACCACCGATCGGCACACTCCCCACTTAATGCTGCTCGCCACCTATCCCCTGCTTCCTCCTTGGATCTTCGTCTTCCTTCCTTGCAAAGACCGCGGATCGACTCTCTCTGCGTTGATCTCCCCGCTGTCGTCTCTCACCACACTCCCTCAGTGGGGCGTTGGCTGCCACCAATTCGCCGCCACTCTCAACGATCGCCCCTTTCTCTCCCAGAAGTGGCGGATCGACTTCCTCTCCGTCGATCTCCCCGCCGTCGCTTCCGACCCCGACTCCCTCAATGCAGTGCTGGCCACCACCAGCTCACTGCAGCCTCCGCCCCACCAGGCGGTAGTTCCCCCTCTTCCCAATGGCGCTTCCTTCTCCATTGGGTCACAGCTTCCCTTCACCGATCGGCGTGCTCTATTTGATGCGAGGTCCCGGCGTCAGAACCACTGTTAACACTCGATCTGTCGATGGGTCCCTTGCAACATGCAAACAGGAGTGGGGAGAGCCTGCCCAGAAGTGCTCGTGCCCTGGCCAATCGCAGCGAGAGCAGGCGTTTCTTATAGGACAGCATTCTTATAATACATACCAGAATCCAGAACCTCATTCCGAGAACCTCATTTCAAGAACAATCCGCCAGAGTATCCCATCTGCTAATTATTGACTTCTCACCGCCCCCTTTACATGTGCCCTAATGCTCCCGGTGGTTCCCTCCGTAACAGTACCTGCCGGAACCGCGTACTTTGACATTAGCAATGTCATGTTGACCTGACTATGGGGATCGATGGGCGTTGGAATGCTGATAGTTGATCATGTAGACTAAGGGATGGGATGATTACGCTTAGTAAGCTAGTTTACGGGAGGCCCGAAGATGGGCGGGCGAAAAAATTGTTGCCCCGCATGTGTCAGCAGGGCGCCCAGTTTGGGCGCGAACAATCTGGTTCTGGGCCCAAAGGGGGGCAACGGTCCTTGGAGCAAGTTTTTGCTTGACCGGGGACCATCACCGGCAATGGCAAGGCCTTAGGAGGAGACATGCCATCAACCTGCACTTTATTTTCACGCTCCAACCACTCTTGGTTGCAGCGAGCTTGGTCCCAATCGGAAACATTGCTTGGATCCTTCAAAAGGATCCATTGCGCCGAGCCTCCGGCTCGTGTTCTGCACCCCTTCGGAGCTCTCCGGCTATCGCCTTGCTCCCCCATACCCGAGGAGCCCACCCTCAGCTCTAAGGCTTTGGTGGCGGCGCTCCAAGCTCTCCTTACTCGGTCCACCGGGGCCTCCTCTTCGGCCCCCACAGAACCCCCGACGGCCGAGGCGATCGCGGCCGCAGCCGCCGAAGACTCACCCCGTCGTCTTGCGGCTTTGGCCCAGCACTTCGGGGCCCCGCAAGATCTCCCGCTCTCCCAGCTCCTAGTCCTCTGCTTGGGCGCCAGCATAGACCCCTCTCCGCGGAATCCAGTGCCTCGCCCCCTTGCGGAGTTCGGCCAATGGTTCGACGTCCTCGACACCGCCGACGGTCAACATTTGGCCCAGGCCTTAAGGCCCCAATCGGGCTACTTCACGGAGTATGCCAATCGGGCGCTGATTGTCTCCTTTTACTATGTTCTGCAGCTCCGCCTTGTCACATTGGCGGCGTGTCCGGAGGTCCCTGCCGCCGTCCGCGGGGCTCTCGAGCCCCTCGTCTCCCTCTACGCCAAGTGCACCAGCCTAGCAATCTCTACCTTGGTGGTTCGGTGGATGCAGGCCACCCACGCGCATACGCCCCTCTCCGAGGTATATAAGTCACTCCAAACCAACATTCAGTTGGCGGGATTGGCTGTGGTAATGTGGTAGCAACCCGTTGGTTTCTTGTTCTGCCGAGCGGAGCTCGGCCCGTTGCCAAAGTCGTGGAGGCCGTATGCGCCGCTTCGCTCCGCATACGGCCTCCACGACTTGGGCATAAGGGCCGAGCGTAGCGAGGCCTTTAGCCGGAAAATGGGTTCAGCCAAAATGGACATGCTTAATGAATATGATGACTTTGATGATTTTGGCCGCCACATGTAAGAGCGCCTGGCGGCGGCGCCAATTGTAGTTCGATCGTTCTGGAACACATTGCCTCCCTGCCTCCTCGAGCACAGCCGCCGCGTGCCTCGGACGGGACCACACAGAGCGGCCGTCACCCACGGGCCAGAGAGAGCCCGGGACATGCCGTCCGGCCGAGGACGACCACGCTTCCACCGGAGAGGCCCTAGAGCGCGGGCCAGGGTACCTGGACGCGGCCAAGGGGGGACTGCACCGATAAATTGGTTTCGGAGCTTTTGGCTACGACGATTGGGCGTCGAAGGCAAGGCCAGCGGAGCAGCCTTGCCGAGGCACAAGCCGGGGCGACAACCACGTTGGCAGGAAGCGCGCGGGAAGCAGATTCGAGGATTGGAGGTTGGCAAGTTGGGATCGATCGACGGCATCACCATCGCCGTACCCGGACGTGAGTTTTTGCTGTGCTGTGGGTGCGGAAGTGTGGGGCACCCTCCATTACGCTGAGCGCAAGTGTTGGTGGTTCAATCGCTGGGAGTTCTGCTGCTCATCATAGTCTGAGATGTCTCAAGAGGGTCGGATTGGCATGGAGCTGAATGGCAGCGAATCCGGGAGTGTGCATGGGCCTGAGGATGCGCCCATGACTGAATCGAGTCAATCGCCAGCCACTGCCATGCTGCGATTGGACCCGGGAGCTGAATCTAGTGTTGCGGGGTCTGGGGTACCAACCTGAAGGCCATCAACCCCTACGCGGAGAACTACAGCTGCCAGTGCAGCCCCATCGTGGATTCCTACAAAAGCACCGGCGATGAAGCGGCGGAGCCCAACACCACCACGAAGCCGATTGACGTTGGAAGGCGAAGCTATGAGCACTTTGCAGCGGACACAAGAAACTGCACAATTGGCAGCTGGTCATGCAGGTGCAGCTCTTCGAGCTGCCCACCAAGCGGTTACTGAGACCGCGAGTATGCGACAAGCGGTGGAGGAAGCCTTGACCAAATACTACCTAGCATCTACTGCTTTGACTGCAGAGCAAGTGTCCCATCTGGCAAAGGACACCTCGCAAGAGATGCAAATAGCCGTCCAAGAGCGTCATCAGCTCAAGACTCGTTTGAGGGAGCAACAGGAGGAAACAGCTCGGTTACGGCAAGAACTACACGAAGCTCATGCTGCACAATCTGCAAATGTGCAAACATTGCAACAACGTCGAGTTGAGGAGCAGGCCACGACATCTGGCAGAATTGAGGACCTCCGAACGAGGCTACAGCAAGAGAAGGTATATGAAGACCAGAGGTCCTTGAGGATGCAGGAGGAGCTGGGAGCGTTGAGGCAACAACAGCAGGCCCAAGGTTCATAGATGACCACCAGGACAGATGAGCTGATTCTGTCCTTGAGCGAGCAGCTGGAGTCATTGCGACGGGATTTGAGCGTGGAGCGGGAGCAGAGGCAAAAGGTACAGCAAGAGCTGTCTGATTATAAGGCAGCCTGGGACGAGCCTCTCTATCAAAATGAGGGTTCGTATTTGCCTGATGCTGTTGTTGAGTCTGCACCGCCCCATTCTGCTATTTCAGTACCTCCAGCTGATCTGAACCGGCCTGATGACTTTCAGTTTCCTTCAGCACTTGTGGATCGAGAAGTGCCAGTGCAGAATCCTGTGGCAGCACCAGTGTTTGCAGGAGAGTCCAGTACCCGACCATCAGGGTCGCTTTTGGCTGCTCAGTCAGTACCATCAGGGCTGCAAGGACAGGGCAGTCAATTACCGGGAAATGTTCCAGTTTCAGTACCACCAGTGTCTGCAGTGCTAGTCAGTTTCAGTGCAGGAACAGCTGGACAGAATGTGGCAGGTGCATACGGACCAGTTTTCCATGTGACGATGAAGCCCAGGAACCGCCAATTTTCTGTGCCAAGACTAGTGAGGATGTGGAGAGCTGGATCTACACGGTGTCAACATACTTCAGGACCGTTGCTACACCGGAAGAACAGAAAGTGGGATATGCTCTCACTTTTCTGCAGGAGGCTGCTCGCGAGTGGTGGATCAACACCATTCGTACTACCGGACGAGAGCCTCGCACCTGGAACGAGCTGGCGGAGGCATTGCGGGCAAGATTCGGACACCGCACCAAGGAGATGACCGCACGTGCTGAGCTGCGTGCTATCAGACAACAGAAAGGCAAGAGTGTGCATGTGTATGCAGCCAGATTCAGCCGGCTGCTTGGCCATCTACCACGATTCGACGAGGCATGGGCAAAGGACCAGTTTGCTTCCAGTCTGATGCCCAGAGTAGCAGAGTTATTGCTGCTCAAATCGCCCAGGTTATTGCAGGATTCTATGGTGGAGGCTGAGCGGATCCAAGTGATGCTCAAGTATGTGCAACATACGAGAGCCAGTGATGGACAGAACCCAGCTGCATTGTCATCGTCTGGCCAAGGAAATAGGGGAGGCTGGCGCGGACGAGGACGCCAAGGCAGAGGCAGAGGAGCTGGACAGAACCCTGGACAAAATGTTGGTGCAGGGCAGGGTCAAAGCTAGGGGCAAGCACAAGGACAAAATGTGCAGGTAGGTCCATTCCCTTTTGCCTGTCACAATTGTGGAGGCATTGGACACAAGGCCAGTGTCTGTCCCAGCCGAGGCAACTACCGGGAGGGAGGACGTGGAGGATGCAGTGGCGATTGCGGGGGACGTTCTGGAGGCAGAGGCTAAGGACGTCAGGCAAGCAACGCGGGACTGGCAGTGACCAGCCAGGTAGAGGGTGCTGGAACCCAGACAGCACCCTCCAACCCGCCGGGAAACTAGTGCGGCCCCAGACTGGCCGGTCCAGAGGACCGACGGTGCCTGCACTTCCGAGCTCTCCAAGCCGATCTGGAGGGGCTCAAAGATTTGGGAACAAGACCTCATTATCACGGACGCAGAAAAGGAGACAGTGGAGACAGAGGCATCTACAGCACCTGTCTACCATTTCTGCAGAGAGAGACGTGATAAGAGTAGTAAAGAAGTCACTCAAGGGAAACTGCTCAAGACAGAGACAGTGTGCAGAGGAGTGGAGGCGACACCAGCCTACTGCACCAAGTCGCAGTCGAAGTCAGAACGAGGCGCAACTACCGAGATCTGCAGGGCAGCGTGAAGACCCCGGGACTACCACGCAGCCCCAAATAGCTCAGCAGGTTTAGTCCATTAGGTTGGATAGGGTGACAGAGCCGGTAGTTGGTCAGGAAGTAGAAAAGGATTGGCGTATGCTGAATCTGGGTAGATCAGCAACGCCCCCTGTTTTTAGACAGGAATCGGAACTGGGGAACACGGTGGCTGTACTGTTGCAGCACCGTGATGGATTGCTATTGAGAATTCAAACGAGGTGCTGTAGATATAGTCTTTTGTGTTTAATAGATTGTGATGCGTCTCGTTGTTATATGGATTCTCAAGTTGTGTTGCAGCTGGGTTTATAACCAGTTGCGGAAAATGCAACCTTGGAGTTGGGAGATGGTACACGAGTACCGTCCAAGGGCTGCATCGAAAAATTGGTTTTTACTATGGGGTCTCGTACGTTCTCCCAGGATTTTACAGTGACCGATCTTATGACTGGGGTGGATATGGTACTGGGAATGACTTGGCTTCAACAGGTGAACCCTCTGATCAATTGGGGTTCTCACACTATGTACGTTCAAGACCAAGGAGTATACTGCCCCATCGCAGGTGTTCCAGCAGACAAGGACACCAAGATCGGCACCGTCAAGCATATCGAGATACCCAACGATCAAGAAAACGACCAGTCTGTACAGTATCTCCATTCTTTGGAGACGTTGGCAACTCTGCAATTTTGGGATTATGTTCGTGACGATCGGCAGTGGAGATCAGTTAATCGTCATGATATTTCAGCCAGCATTGCAAAAAACGATGGTCAGCAGGCCAGCAACGATCACCACGATTCTACAAACGAACGACCAGAACCCCTCGTGGCGTGCAACAGAAAACAGTGCGCAGTACAATCAGCCAGAGGCAGTTTATTTTATTGAAACAGATGCGCAAGCTGACTGCACGAGGTGAGACGTCATATCTTCTGATGATCCGCAATTTTGGCAAGGAGAAAAAGCAGCGACAGCCTAAGTTGGCCAAGATAGGACCAGCTCAAGGCAAGAAGCGGTCCGAAATGTTGAAGACAGGCCCAGTAAAACAGTTCAAGACAACGACCGAGGTGATGCAAGATGTGGTTGAGCAGGCCAGCCCTGAGGTCCAGAGTTCACTCAGGAACATCATTCACGATTACCAGGATGTGTTCCCTAAGAAACTACCAAAAGGAGTGCCACCAGCGCGCGAAGTGGAACATGCTATAGAAACAGATGCCAAAGCAGTTCCACCCAGCCGGGCACCTTACAGACTTGGACCAAAGGAGATTGAGGAAATGGAAGAACAGATCAGAGACCTCCTCAGTCAGGGCTACATCCAGCCATCCTGCAGCCCATACGGGACACCCATTCTCTTCGTGCCCAAGAAGGATGGCAGGTGGCGGATGTGCATTGACTACAGGCTGCTCAACCGTCGGACAAAGAAAGACAAGTACCCCATCCCTCGGATCGACGAACTTCTCGACAAGCTGGGCAATGCGCAGTACTTCACCAAGCTAGATCTGGCATCAAGTTATCATCAGATAGCCATGAAAGCCAAAGATGTGCACAAGACCGCGTTCAGAAAAACCCAGGGCTCATACGAGTTCTTGGTTATGCCCTTTGGGCTAACCAACGCTCCCGCGATCTTTCAGAGACTAATGAACAAAATCTTCAAACGGGAGCTGGGTCAGTTCATTTGCGTATACCTGGATGATATCCTTATCTTCTCCAAAAGCCTTGAAGAACATATCAGTCACGTCAGGACAGCTCTAGAGAGGTTGAGGACAGCCAAGTTATATGGAAGACTGCACAAGTGTGAGTTCTTCCAGAATTCTGTGGAATATCTTGGCTTCCAAGTATCGTCCAGTGGAGTTAAAGTATCAGAGGAGAAGATCAGAGCACTGATCGACTGGCCACAACCCAGAAGTGCACGTGACATTCGCAGTTTTCTCGGCCTGGCGAACTACTACAGGCGTTTTGTGAAGAATTTTTCAAAGATCGCCAGACCCCTCACTGACCTAATGCAGTTGAAGGTTAAGTTTCAGTGGGGACAAGATCAAGAGGCAGCATTCAACCGACTGAAGTATTCACTGGCTACATCCCCGATTCTACGATTACCCAATTTCAGTCACGAGTTCATCCTGACTACTGATGCTAGTTCTGGATCAGTGGGCGCAGTGATTGAACAGGACCATGGACAAGGGATTGCAGCCTGTGGCTTATGACAGCCGCAGACTCAGTGATACCGAAGCACGGTATTCAGCTTATGAGCGGAAACTTCTTGGAGTGGTCTACGCTATCGGCAAGTGGCGTCACTACGTCGAGGGACGTCATGTTACAGTCAGGACCCAAACCAGCCAAGCGTGAATAGGAGAATATGGAAGTGGATTGCAATACTCCAGACCTACGACTGCACCATATCACACATTCCAGGAGTACACAATCCAGCTGATGCACTGACACGCAAGGCATGGTTGGAGGACAGAGCAGCTGCCCATCATATCCAAGAAGAAGACGAAGATCTTGTTGAGAGACTACGAGTACCAGAGACAGCAACTGATGAGGAAATACAGGCTGCATTGGACAAAGTTTTTCAGCAGTCAGAGCAGACTACCATGCAACTGCCAGAACCAGATTCAGTTGAGGCTGACATCGACAGATTTTTCCCTGCAGTTGACTCCTTGGAGAGAGTTCCAGCATTGTATGTGACAGAGACTCAGGTCGAGCTGGGACAGAATTTTGGCGATGAAATGCTGGCGCAGTTGAAGCTGGAGGAGCCATACAAGGAAATCATCAACAGATTGGAAGATCCAGATACACCATCGACATGGGTCTGAGAGGAAGGCATTTTCAAGCTCCAAGGAAACCTACTGAAGATCCATCGACCACACCGTAATGACGAGATGGACCAGGAGCTGCCTTACTGGAGGACAGTGGTACCACAAAGAGGCGAGTATCGGTTGCGTATTTTACAGGAAATTCATGCTGTACTATACTCAGGGCACCCCGGTGTGAACAACACGATTTTGCGGGTGCGTCATCAGTTTTGGTGGAAAGGGATGATCAGTGATGCACGGGACTTTGTTCTCAGCTGCCTTGTGTGTCAACAGGAAAAAGAGTCGCATCTGATGCCAGGTGGCAAGTTGCAGCCACTAGAGATCCCAACACAAAAGTGGGATCAAGTTGTTATTGATTTTGTGACGGATTTACCAGAGGATGAGGGGCACAACGCTGTGCTTACAATAGTCGACAAGGCCACCAAAATGGCTTATTTTCTGCCTTGTAGTAAGTCGATTACTGGGAAGGAAACGGCGCAGCTGTTTTGGAATTCCGTGGGGTGCATCCATGGAATCCCCTCTACGATTATTTCAGATCGAGACGTCCGTTTCACATGATCTTTCTGGCGGGAGCTGTGGCATATTTTAGGAACTGGTTTGCGAATGGGGACTGCCTATCATCCCCAAAGTTCAGGACAAGTCGAGCGATATAACCAGGTCCTCAGTCAGCTCCTCAGGTGTACGATTCATCAGGTGGGCGATGGTGCTCACTGGACCCAACTCATCCCGACGATTCAGTTCGCGGCGAACATGGCTCCCAACCGTTCTACAGGATATACTCCCTTCTTTCTGAATTTTGGCAGACATCCAACGACTCCCGTTCAGTTTTTGGATCACCAGCAGATCAGAACAAAGACCGAAGCCGTCTCAGCATTTGTTCAACGACTCAGAGACCAGTTTGCGAAGGCCCAGGTCAACATGAAGCAAGCAGCTGACCGGATGAAGTCCATCACCGATTGACGACGACGTGATGTTGTTTTTGCTATAGGAGCATGGGTGTTACTCAGCACCAAACATTTGAAGCCGGAAGGATCAGCCAAGTTGCAGCGCCGTTTTGTCGGCCCGTTCAAGATTTTAGAGCGGATTGGCACCAGTGCCTACCGTCTTGAACTTCCTGCTTCCTGGTCAATCCACCCCGTCTTCCATATTTCACTCCTCAAGGACTACTGCTCATCACATCTTCATCTTGCTAGCGATCGCCTTCCCCTTTTGGTCCCTGCTGAAGATGCTGAGCCCGCTGTCTTCGACGTGGAGCGTGTGCTTCGCTGGCGGTGGAGTCCAGGTCATCAACGCAAGAAGGAATACCTTGTGCTGTGGAGCGGCTACTCCATTGACAAAGCCACGTGGGAGCCGGCGTCCAACTTTTCCAGTCCTGGAGTTCTTCGCGGCCTACTCAAACGTGACAAGCCCTCAAAAGCTCATTGATTGTTGTCCGTCGCTGTTTGCCCACTTCCTTTTTCTCAATTCGAGGACGAATTTCCTTCCCCGGGGGGAGTGGTTTGTGGTAATGTGGTAGCAACCCGTTGGTTTCTTGTTCTGCCGAGCGGAGCTCGGCCCGTTGCCAAAGTCGTGGAGGCCATATGTGGAGCGAAGCGGAGTAGGCCGGAACGACTTGGGCATAAGGGCCGAGCGTAGGGAGGCCTTTAGCCGGAAAACGGGTTCGGCCAAAATGGACATGCTTAATGAATATGATGACTTTGATGATTTTGGCCGCCACATGTAAGAGCGCCTGGCGGCGGCGCCGATTGTAGTTTGATCGTTCTGGAACACATTGCCTCCCTGCCTCCTCGAGCGCAGCCGCCGCGCGCCTCGGATGGGACCGCACAGAGCGGCCGTCACAGAGAGAGCCCGGGACACGCCGTCCGGCCGAGGACGACCACGCTTCCACCGGAGAGGCCCTAGAGCACGGGCCAGGGTACCTGGACGTGGCCAAAGGGGGACCACACCAACATTGGCGGCCCGCTACACCACCGACCTCGAGCGCAAGACGACCAACCTGATCCGCGCCCAGATCCAAAAGGCGGCCGTCAAGACGCAGGCGGACGGCACTGCCCGGGCCCACATTCAAACCGCGGTTCCGACCGCTCCAACTCCCACTCAGACGGGGCCTTGGGGTCTGGCCACCACGGTCGTTTGTACGGCCGCGGTCAAGGTTCAAGTCGGGGCCGGGGTGCCCCCCCTGCCTCGGGCAACCCCTTATCCGATTCATGAGCTCTGAGTGGGAGCTCCTTGCCATCGCTGCGCCCTTGCGCCAGCTGCGCGTTGGTGGCGGCAATGCCCCCCGGCAATGATCTTGCCCCCCAAGGGGGGCCCTCCTGCCGGCAGCTCCGCCCCCCACCCCCCTTTGGGGAATGGGGCTCTTCATCTTCAACCCCGCCGGGCGATCGGCGTTTGGCACCAACTGGGTGCCTCCTCCTTAGTCCTTCGTTGGATCTGGGAGGGAGTCCCAGTTGTTTAGATGGGTCACCCACCGGTCCCATTCCATCACGGGGTGTGCCGGCTTGCGGGGCCTGCGCTCACGGCGTGGGAGGCGCTACACGACACCTACCTTCAGACGGGCGCCCTCCGCTGCTCCCGCAGCCCCCCGGCCCATGTCTCCCAAGCTTTCCTTGTTTCAAAGAAGGATGGTGGCTTCCGCTTGGTGGTGGACCTGCGTCACATCAACAGCCATACGAACAAGATTAGCACCAAGTTTGAGACTCTCCACTCCTTTCTCCCCGCCCTCCGGCCAGGTAAGTTCCTTGTGGCATGGGACATCTGCAATGCGTTTCATCATCTCCGGATCGAGGACCGCTTCATGTCTGTCTTTCAGTTTCAAATCAATGAGGAGCTGTTCGAGGCCCCTGGGTTGACGTTTAGGTGGAAGAATTCCCCGCCTTCACCAAGTTGATGCACCCGGTGTTGGCGTTTCTCCATGCCCCCTGCATGAGCGCCCCCCATCACCCCCACCACCCTGCCCTGACGGCCTACTGGGATGCGAACCTGGCCCCCACGCTCTCGCCCTACATGGACGACTTTGCGGGGGGCCTTCGGGGCTGCTCGGCAATGCAAAAATGGTGGATGCGCGTTCGGAGCATTCTCTCAGCTTTGGGCCTGACGATCAAGCCATCCAAGTGCACATGGGAGCCTACCTAGGTGCTGCCCCACCTCGGGGTCATCCTGGACACCAAGGCGGGGCTGATCATTGCCCCTCCCACCAAGGTTGCGGCTATCCGTACGGAGGCGTCCGCCCTCCTGGCTTGCCACCGGCAACCGATCCCAGCCAGGCTGCTTGCCCGATTCTGTGGCCGGGGTCAGAGCCTATTGCTCCCGGTGCCCTCCGCCCGGTTCTTTCTCCGGAGCCTTTACAACGACTTGGCGACAAAGACCAGCTGGCAAGGGACTCTCCGTCTTTGTTACCAGTCGCTGCGGGACTTGGTGTTTTGGGCCCGTTTGGGTCCCAAGACATCCACGTTGGTGTTATGGCACCTGTCGGCAATGGCGACTCTACATATGGACAGCTCCCTATACGGTTGGGGATCTTCGCTGGTCCTACCCTCCCAGGGCCCGACCCCCATTCTGGCACGGGGTTTTTGGCCCCTGCCAGCCTGCGCCTTGCACATAAACGTGCTCAAGATGCAAGCGGTGGGCCTGGCGCTGCAATCGTTCTGCCAGAGGATTCTGGGCTGGCGGATCAACCCCTACGCCGATTCCAAGGTCGTCAAATGCGTCCTCGATGCGGGGACCTCCTGCTCAACGCCCCTCATGGACTCCCTTCGGTGGGTCCATTACCTCGCCTTGGCCCTCTGCCTCTCGATCAACCCGGCCTGGCTACCCCCTGAGTCCAATTTGCTGGTGGACGCGTTGAGTCGGATGCGAGACATGGAGGACTGGGCCCTCCATCCGCAGGCGTTTAAGGCGCTCTACCAAACCTAGGGCTCCTTCACCATCAACCGGTTTGTGATGACCACCAACTGCCTGGTGCCCATGTTCAACAGCCGCTGGTGGTGCCCGATGATGAGCCGGATTGATGCCTTCACACATACCAACTGGGGGCTACACAACAACTGGTGCACCCCCCCGTTCTCCCACCTCAATCGCTTGGTGAGCCTCCTGGAGTCCCTGCCCCGGGTGCGCGCAACCATGCTTGCCCAGATCTGGCCTGCCGCACCTTGGTTTTGGCGCCTTCTACTGCTTGCCAGCGAGACTTGGGAGCTCCCGGTGACTCCCGATCTCTTCACAGCGGGGCGGACGGGCATCTCCTTGGGCCCCCCATGTTGGCGGGTCCTGGCGGCTCACATCGATTGCTGCGGTTCTCCACGCCCTGCCTCCCCCTCCCCTTGCTGCCATGCTTGGACTTGACGGCCTCCATTCTTTGGGGCCTATTTGCCATTACAGATTTCTCGTTGGATCTCCCGCAGCCCAACATCGAGGAGCGGCTGGCCGTAATGCAATCGCTGGTGGAGGCTAGTGCCCCGTCAGGCCACGAGGCTATTTGGCACAAGTTCCAAAAATTTGCCTGCATGTGCACCGCCCGCAGATGGCAGGCCCTTCCGACCTCGCCCGAGATGCTCTACGCCTTTGTGCTCTTTTTCAAAGGCCGAGGGCTGGGTATCCGTGGATTTGGCCAGGAGCTACATTTCTGCCATCTCCACGGTCAGTGCGTGGGCAAGCCTGGCATGTCAACGCCCCTCCAGCAGCCTACTGGGACTCCATCCTCGCCTTTCCGGTGGAGGACCTCTTCCGGTTGGCTACCATGGCGCTGGCCAAGACCAATCCTTATCGGGTCCGGCCTTTTGTGTCCCTCCTTCTGGACACCATTTTCTTTTTGCGAGCGGACTCCGGCTTCCACATTCTGATGGACGATCTTTGGCTCGGCAACCTTGCGGGCGACTCCACCTCCCCCTGCCCCCTGCACCTCTTCTTTTGGGAGTGGCGTCACAAGTCCAAGTCCACCCGGGCCCTCCTCTGGCATATTCGGGCCTTCGGCTACGCGGCTTCCCCGACCTGGCTTGGGTCGTCCGTCATTGGGTTTGCTTGCGCAATGCTTGCCGGGCCCAGCACCTTCCTAGCCGCCGCGGACACATCGAGTTCTTCTATGGCCTTCCCTCCAATGCCCACTCCCCTTCCGCCCATGCCATCCAAGCCTAGTTCCTTGAGGCCGCCTGGCACCTCACTTTTATAGGGCAAGACTACCACCACCACTGCGTGCGGCGTACGGGAGCGTCCTCCGCATTTGCCATACTGGTGCCTGAGGCCCAGGTACGTAATTGGGGGTGGTGGGCCCCGGGGTCCACGGCTTTATGGAAGTACGTGGATTTGCAATGGCGGCCTACAGAGTATGACTACCGCCTTATTAGCTGGATGCTTGTGGCGGCCGACTCCATTTGGGACGAGATTTGCGACATCTTCTCCGCGACGTCTCCTCCTACTGTGCCGTCACCTTGATGGGGAGCCTTTCGTTCCCCTGTACTTTCCGGCCCTGTGCTTCTTGCACTTTGGGGCATGGGCCATATTGTTTGGAGGGGGGCACTCTTCGGATTATGGGTGATATACCTGGGTTTGCATGAATGGAAAATACGTGTTTTGTGGGATGGTGTTGAACAGGTGTTTGTTGGAATTGGATCATGTGGATATTTTTGTCGCAGTTGTGACATTCTGAACTTGTAATCGTAATTACAT
This sequence comes from Ostreobium quekettii, assembly GCA_905146915.1. NCBI lineage: Eukaryota > Viridiplantae > Chlorophyta > Ulvophyceae > Bryopsidales > Ostreobiaceae > Ostreobium > Ostreobium quekettii. Next base: position 19,229 of record CAJHUC010000690.1, on the reverse strand, counting down.
GTTCAGCCTGCCATTGGGTGGGTAGATCGCAGGGCTGTACCGTAAGTGCCCTGACCGTGCAAACACAGAGTGATAGTACTAAGGGTGTGTGATGTCTACGAGGCGTTGTACTGAAACTTCTGGAGAGGCCAACTGTCCTTGGAAGAGTGAACCGGCAACTGTGATGACTAGTATTAGGTTGGGAGGTCGGGTAGTAGCAGGGAATGTTTAGAGTGACGGGGGTCGTGGCGAAGGGGCAATGCAGGGATTTGATAGGCTAGTTGAGGGAATGTCGGGTAATGAAGTGGGAGTACGGGGAACGGGTAGGATGCTAGGTTAGGGACCTCAGGAACGCCAGCGGGCGGAAGGGTCCAGGTAGGCTGGCTTAGAGGACTAGGTACGGGGAAGTGGGGACAGATTGGATTTGATGGAAGGGTTGGGAAGTTCAACGGGAGCTCGAGGGATTTTGTTCTGGATGGGAAGTGCCAGTATGATTGCGTAGAGCGAGGGAATTGCACGTACAATAAAGAGTGTTGTCCATCAACTGAGACACCTTTGATGGCTGTACAATCGAGTGACCGCATATAAAAGGACAGATCGCATTACAACGAATGCTTGGGACCTGGCCAAGTCAGACGTGTGGCTGTGAAGGCCTGTTTGTGCATGCGACCTCCGCCGGGCATCTGCGAGTGAGCCGGCCGCTGTGCTGCCCAGTCGAGGGCACCGGCACCAACACTAGAGATGACTCATAACGAGACTGCGAACTCGACGGTGCCTCGACACGACCGCTGGCGAGTGCCCGGATGATGGAACGGATTATTGAAGAGGCAACGGGGAGTAGGAACACATCCCGACCTGAGGAACGGGGTTACCGCCTTAGGAAGTGCCGCTCGGCTGGAAACGCCCCAGGACAATGACTGATGCATTTGGCTTACCATAGGAATGCCAGAAACGAGGCTGGGAGTACTTAAGGAACCGATACCTGTTGGGTGATGCACCCACGCAGAGCGTAGTACTTTGCAGAGGCCAATTACGGCAGGTGCCACACCCTCCGTGGCGCTGTGGCATGAGGAGTCAGTTTTGATGGGAGATATGGTAGATTCGGAGCGGGATGATTTGGAGAGCTGAGCGCGGTGCAATCTTTTTGGGCTAGGGAACTTGGGCCAGCACTTGAGTGTGGGGCGATGGTATTTTGGGACTCGGGTAACGCACCCGGCTACTTAGAAAGGGTTTGGGACCCTGGGTATTGTAGGTTAGTATATAGACCAGGGCATTTAGTGTGTTAAGGCGCAGGTGGCGCACCCAAGGGCGAGGTACAGTGGTACCATGTACGAATTTGACATGACCTTTTTAGGGGACCATGGTACCGGCGCCGCTCCCACCAGCTCAGGTATTTATGGACACACGGCTTTGCTTGTAACGAACTGCGAACCTTGGGCCCACCTCGCCGTTCCTTGTGCATCTTTCGGGGATTGTACCCCGCTGAATGGAGAACATGCTGCATTGAAAGACGCCCATCGCGGGTGCACATCGCCATCAGGTTTAGCTCGATTGGGCGAGCGTCTATTTTTGTGCGTGACCAGTCCATTGCCAGAAGATCCGCCATCTGGACGCCCTTTCCGCGGTGGTTCGTGGCTTGGTTTCAGAGCACAGGGCGGTTTCCCACGAGCGGGACTTCGCTGGGTGCTGTGTGGACGGTAAGTAGAAGTGAAGGTAAGAAGCGACTGAGAGCATGGCGCATGACGGAAGTACGGTTCCCTCCGATGGCGGGGGAGTTCCGGTGTGGAGCGCGGATGGCGCTCCCATGTTGGATGTCTCATTGGGCCATGATCAGGCCCCTTTGATGGTAATTGGAGGTAGCGATGCCGCCTTTCTAACCCACGGCGAGAGTGAGGGGCGTCATCCCCTTGCAGCAAATGGATCGGAAAGTTCCCTCCAATCTCCCCACCAAGGCGGCCGGTTGCCTACCGGCGCCTTTTGGAAGAATACGCATGCAAGGAACGGGCTCGCAAGGAATGCGCCAGACAGCCCCGCGCCTGCTCGGCGGAAGGGCAGATGATTCTGCCGCCGCCGGGTCTGTTTGGGGCATGAGGGTCAAGGGAGAATAATAAGAATCAGAAACCCCCATAACCCACGATAGGGGCATGACAGATACCATGGTCCTGACGATGATAGGCAGCTCCAAGGGGGTCCAAATCTCCAAGGGGGCCAACGGGCGGAGCGACGATCTGCTCGGCAAGACCAACATGAGTTGACTCCCCCTGACTCTTTAGAAAGAAAGGGACAGCGCTCTGATTCCCGAGAGGGTTCATCGGGCCAAAGGCCGATGGCGTGGCAATTGCACGTGCCCACCTAGCACTAGCCCCAGTAGTGGGTCAGACGACGACCGCCGAAGGTCGCATTCTCGCTGCCGAACGAGGCGGCCATGGTCGGGACTACGCCCATGACAAGGATTACCGGGCACTTGGCTCAGTAAATTTGACGGGTTGGCCCGATCTGAAGCGGCCCGGTGGCTTAGTCAGCTTATCCAAGTGGTCCATACTCAACAGTGGCCTGGTGCCACCCGAGTGAACCACGCCGTAGCCCACCTGGTGGGGCAAGCCGGCCAAAGGCCCCGAAGGCTTCGGGGCCCAAAGTTTGGGCGGAACAGCTCCTCGCTAAGTGCGCAGAACCTTGAGAGGGTGAGACGGATAAATCCAAACTCACAGTGACGCGTCATCGACTGACTTGGAAGGAGTTTGTGGCCAAGTTCAGAAAAAGGTTTCTGGGAAGTGCTCGTGAAATGCTCCGACAATTCTGAGAACGAACTATGCAAAAGGATGAGAGGGCGCAAGATTATGCCGATGCTCTCTTTGCTCTTCGCCGCAAGATTCATCAAAGTACTAAGCACTCCATGTCTAATGCGGAATACATTGATGTATATCTGGATGGGTTGCCCCAGGACATTTCGGAATTTGTGGGCTCGCACATCGATGACGATGCCTCTCTGTCAGATGTGGTGGAACGTAGCATCCGCCAAGATGATTGACTGCGTCGGGCCAAGAGTTACCAGAAGCAGAAAACCGCAATTACATGGCCGAGGGAGATGAATCTGATGAAGGTTCAGCAGAATCCTTGCAAAGGACGATCAAAAAGCTGGATCAGGTCTTGCGGAAGAATTTGAAAGACCACAAGCATATAGGAACGAAGGAGAAGGCTCGTCAGAGAAAGCGATTGTTTTGCAACAACTGTGGTAGTACTGGCGACAACACAAGAGATTGCGAAGAGGAAAGGTCCACCAGTGAGGAGGCTGATGATACCAACCTGGTTCTGACTGAGGGGAAAATGGGTAATAGCCAGAAATACCGTTTGAAAAAGCCCAGCCCATAGGGTTCTGTCGGTCGGAAAGATTGCCTCATCAGAAAGCTCGAACGAAACCTCTGAGTCGAACGACTCCTTATCCATGCAGCAGAATTGCCTGTGGGAACATCGCGATTATCGATTCGATCCCCCACATGTTGATATGCCTGAAGGATCCGACGGAGATGGTGGAACAGACAGTGGGGACATATTAATGGCTAAACGAGCGGTCGCTGAGGAGACGGGCGCCGGAACCCAGCGGTTCAATACCCCGAAGGCCATCCCCGACGTACATCTAGCCGCTTTGCCTCTGAGGCACAAGCCCAGCGTTCCGACGGAATGCAGGGTACTATTCGCGACCCACTGAATACGGGTCAGCCATTAGAAGACAAGCTCCCGCGGCCAGCAAGGGGACTAGCAGAGACACACAGGACACGAAAACTCTTGAGCTGAGAACAGAGGCAGAATCCAGCGCCCCTAAGCCTCGACGGTAGGTGTTGGCCATACGAAACATTAAACCGCCTAAGCATTATCCCCTTGGCGCCAGGAACTTTATTAGCAATGTGACACAGACAGTCCATACCAAGGACCTGATGACCCAAGTCCCCCAATGCTGGGAGGGTGCCTATTGTGGTCTGGTGCTGATACGACCCAAGGGCGCCAAGATTCTACATGTGCCTGAGTTGAAACCCATTGACGAGGCAATAGAGGAGGGCATTGCAGAAGATAGTGATTTGGGCGATCTAACGTTATGATGGAAGTTGAGGAGATCAGAAAATAGATCCTCAATGTATACTGTGACATATGCACCGGTCCAAATTGAAGGACACAAAGTCAGGGCTATTGTGGATATTGGAGCCACCAAATGTGTCCTTCCCTGGAGAAAAGGGGAAGAATGGGGAATCCTACCAAGCATATTGCCCCCAGTATCCCTTTTCCGATGGACGTCAGGAGAGGCTAAGACCCCAGACGGCTATATCCCGAAGCTTAGGGTACAAGTTGGAGTTCTTGCTCTTATGGTAGGAGCCCACGTGGTTCAAACCAAGACCTACGAGTTCCTATTGGCCGTCAATTGGCTGAAACCGGCCAAGGCGGAAATTAGGTTCAACAACAATACCCTCACCTTCGAGAAGAAGTGTGGCCGAGTGGGTTCCGCCAATATTATCTGCGACAAAAACACCCTAAGGATAAAAGGAGGAAAAGACGGACGCCCTAGATCTGATACTTCAGTTCCTCAACTGATGCCTATACCCAGAGAAGTGAGCGAACCTTCCCCCAACCTGACGGGGAAGGCGGTGGACCCGTTGGGTGTGGTAAACCATTGGGCGTCGGCCTCGTGCCCCTCCGCTCCCTCCTCTGAGAAAGATGGGAGCTGGTCTAACATCCTGCCTACCCTGGGTGCGTTACCATTCGCGCGTGGGCCATCTGTTGTACAGGAAGTAACCAGGGTGCATTACCCCAAATGCTCAACTACTACAATGGGTCACCGTCCTATGTTGGGTGCCACACCCATGGTGCGACGACTTCCCGTACAACCCCATCAAAATACCCTTACACCATCGGAACTTTATGACCAAGGGGGCGCTTCGTCACCCGAATCTTGGATTAGTAAGAGTGACTCTGACCGGGTCATCCTCCTCAAGGACCCCGACCTCCCCAACGGAGAGTTCCCCACAACCTGCGAGGTATTTGTAAAGTCTGGGGGAGAAGAGGTCGAGCTCTTGACCCTACACGCATCCAGTCTGTATTGCCTAGCGGACATGGGCGATCCGAACCAGCAGCGAGTGATACGGCCAGAGATGCGCATGGATCCGGTACGCATTTGGGAATGCTCCGTGCAGTATAGCGCCCTACTAGAGGCCCCGCTAGGCACCACGGTCGACAAAGAAACCCGGCAGATGCTCCTGAGATTCCAGAAACAGCGATGGCAAGTGCACTCGACCATCACCCGTGAATGTGGATATGTGTTCTCTGGTCGCCTTCCCGACTTGATTGGAGGGGATGAACCCTTCACAAACTCGCTGGCTCTCCATGGACTCTTTTGGGCGGACCAAAGTCTGGGACCAGGACGGCTGTTTGTAGGGGAAGGAAGCGGGGTGGCCTAGATACCAGGATGCCGGAATCCGGGAGTGCGATGGGTGCCCCTAGACCACGTGCAGGACTGGGTGACTTTGGCCATGGGACTTCAGAAGGAGTTTGAGTCCCTTCCCGGCATACGGGAGGACGAGAAGGCGCTGGGTCTTCCGGAAAGGGTAGCGCTACGACTAGACCTAGAGCAGAAGTGTGATTTGGCGCCGGTTCCAGACCCCTCATGTCCGGAGCAGAGGTGGCCATTCAAGGGTGCCATCCGGTCCGTTAAACCCGGTTCGTTAATTTTTATCAGCTGTCCGTTAAATTTCGTTAAAGAAAAAAGGAGAAAAATTCAGAAAAAACGAAAAAATCCAAAAAAATCGAAAAAAAACCCAAAAAATCACAACAACTGCGGCTAGTTGAAAATCTAGTATGCATAGGTTGAAATAAAATACAAACATACTCTCTAATAGCGAATTACATAAACTATAAGTATGATTAAAACCCAAAAATCCCCCCAAAATACAAAAATTCGCTAATTTTTGGTTAATTTTTGTCTTTTTTCGTTATTTTCCATTAATTAACGGAAAATTAACGGAAATTAACCTCTGTTCGCTATTAACGGATCCGGGTGGCCACCTCTAATCCGGAGGAGGCATGGCGCGTCATGGGAACGAGTGTTGAGGAATTTGCTGAGGAATTGTATCCTTCGTTGGGGCGCCTAGTCAAACAATTGTCTTACTTCCTCCATCCCAAACTAATTGTCGTCTATTTGAAAGACAAAATTCGTTACAAAGATCGTCTGAAAATTACAAAACAAGGTCAGAATCGAAAAGATTGGGTCCCAAAACCTTAGACTACCAGTTTTCAAGAAAAAATGTTCAGCTCTACCCCCTTTTAGGGGCCCCCGAAAAAGCCCTTGCCCGGTCCAAAAAATGTGCATTCACATTCCACGTCCACGGAAGATCTTCGCGCATCTGGGCTGCTCTTGTCCCTGCATGCGGCAAGGCATAGTCGTTGCCACCATCACAACAAAGCGCGGTATCCATCACGTGGAAAAGAGCTTGCCAGACACGCTCAAGCGTATCTGAATCTTGATCGTAGAACGCTGTTGTCACAGAATCGACGATGTCTTGGAGATCCCCACCATCCTTGATCTCCAATGCACGGACCTGCAATGAGTGAAAAAACCCAAGGTCCAAGACGTTGAAGTCCGGACTCTGGGATGGCTGCCGCTCCACAGTAATGTTATAATTTTGCTTGGAGCATTCGGCCTCAATTGATGCTTGGATCGACGATTTGGTATGCGGCTTGGCCCCATCCACTTGGATAACGACGTGCTCTTTCAAGTGCTTGTAAACACTTCTGACAGTGGGGAAGACTTTTTCCACCACAAGATCCCTCCACGCATCCCCATCAACTGAAACTAGCTTTAATTTTGCCTCACCTGCAGCTCGATTCTTGCTAGATCGAACCGCAGCGACCTCCTTTACAAAGGGCCATATTCCAACAAGCCACTAAAGTGGGACCCGTTTGGCCGCCTATGGGGCCGCCTCACGGCAGCTAGAAACATGACTTTCTTTACAAAAGTCTTGCTTTGGGCTTTTGGAGCACCCACACGCCCATCCTCCGGCAGCACCCAAACTTTTTGGGCATCTTTCATCACATAAAACCACTTTTCGTCGATGTGGATCGTGTTCGCGAAATCCACAAATTGCCACTTGCGCCCAACTTTACGCATATGCTCTACAATCCAGCGCAACCTTGCAACTCTTTGCTCTTGAGAAAGACATGGCTTTATCCATCGAACAGTTCTTCTTGCCCCCAAGCCTTTCAGATTCTGGAAAATCGTCGATTTCGCCATTCCCGTCCTCAAGGCCATTGCCTGGATTGTCCAGCGGCTAGCCGGGCTGATGCTCAACACCTTCTCTTGCACCTCTTTGCAAGTCTTGAGGGGCCTCCCGCAGTTGACTTGACGGTGGCAATGGAGATCCAAAGCGCCTGGCTTGGAGATCTGAGTCCGAAATGCTCTTCCGATTCGTTGGATCGTTCTCGCATCCCAGCTATACTCCACGGCCAGTTTGTCGGTCAGGCCCGTGGGAGCCCGTTTTCTATTGCCCTGCCTCTTCATAAGGACCGCCCCCACCTTCAGTCTAAGTGGCGTGGCCAGTTCTTTATAGGCGGCCTTGCTTCGCCGCCGCGAAGGCGTGCCCCTCACCATCGCGAAAAACTGGCCATTCGCGCCGCGAGGCCCCAAACCGGCCGTTTTCTGGCTGGAGACCCCTTGCTACAAAGTATTGCCAAATCCTCAATACTTAATGGATTAGCTTGAAATTTTGACAGCATACTCCCAAGACACAAGCACAACTATGGACAGTTTTTTGTCAAAAAATGACATAGGTAACATGGATAAATAGCGTCCCAAATTCGTAGACGATAATTAATTTGGGACGGAGGAAGTATAACACTAAGCGGCTCGCGGCCAAACTCTTGGCTTATATGGCGGCTGCTTGTCTAGAGCCGAATCTCCAACCTCGTGCCTAGACGGTGGCACGCCATTCTGGTCACACAACCATACCCGTGGTAACGAGGGGCAGGCCCAGTGATAGGAAAGAAGGAAGTCCGATGCTGATGTGTATTCCTCCCCAACGCTCTGCCCAGACTGAGGGGCAGGCCCCGCTTATGCTTACATTGCCACCCTGGATGCAGATGCTTGCCCACACGATATCTCGTGTCCACATATCAGCCTGCACTGTGATAGGGCGACGGAGAGGGTAATTGCAATCGAACCAATGACTGGGGCGACTCTGGGTCATACAACGGTGTTCCCTTCGAAAATTGAGGAAGTACGCCATGCCCGAAGTGTCTTTTCCGCAATTTCTAGGAAGACCCCAAAAAGAGTGCGGGGTTCCGGAATGGTAGCGGCGCTCGCTGCCAAGTGGGAGCGAATGGGACAGCGGCAAAGCGCCCACTCAGTGGTATGTCCTCGTAAGCTTCCAAGCTGCAAGGCAATTGATCTAGTAGATTCAACCCGGGTGGAAAAACGGGGCAGGGGTGGCCACCCCAAGGTAGCTGATTTGGCCATCTGTATGAATCAGTGCCGCAGGAGCCCCCACGCCAGGAAGAGGTACTCCAGACCATTCTGCGAACATGGGCCTCTAGATGCTGGGATTGTTCAGCATCAGAATTGCAATCTATTGGCCGTTGGGGGGCCGGCCGATCCTAAGGTCGCCCCCACTCTGGAGCGCACCTTCGTACGGACCTCCATGGATCACCATAACCCCTTCTATGGGAGGGCTGATACTTGGACGCAGTGCCCTAACTGCCGCTAGGTTCTGCCTGATGGAAATGAGTGACATGGCAGAGGGTATGTAAGTACACCACTGCGGCCCGCTGACATGAGCTCGGGAGAGAATTACTCCCCAAGCATGGTGGTATGGGTAAATGGAACCACCCAGAGATCTGGGGGATCAGCGTATGCATTACCCGATCACATGATCAACGGTCGAGGGCTGGAAGCCGATAGCAACTATGAATATGAATTACGCCTGGTGGCGGGAGACGAACCTGAGGAAATCTGTTTTGTGGCGGATGGCCGGGATAATCGGAATGGGCGGGGCGGACGCCGAGGGCCCGTTGCTTGGATAATCCCCAACTCACTGTACGGCGTGTCCGAAACACTGTACCCCAATTTCGGTTCAGATGCAAGGGAACAGGGTACCCTATATACATAGCCGTAGCTGGGGAGATACCGGCCGGACAGTCCGCTACCCTCCCTACAGTTCTTCCCACCTAAGGGAACTCTTATACGGGTGCACGGTCACGCTGATGCCATAATTGAGCGGAGGCTAATACTTGAACCCATCGCTTTTGACTTGCTATACGAAATGGAATGATCCGTCATTTTGCACAACCAGGGCTCAACCAAGTTTGTGTTCACGCCAGGCGCCCTTTTGGACGTGGTTACTGTGGAACGACCCCTCCGCCCATGGGCAGAAGTGGTGGATGCGCTGCCAACTTCGGCCAAGGAGGAAGCTGCTGCCTCAGCCCCGGAAACCGTGCAGAACACTCTACAACTGTATAGTGCGGGCCCTGCAGGCCCTGGCCGATACGGTGGCTGACCTCAGTGAGATTGTGCGGGTCAGGCAGCGTGGGGATAAGGAACATTTTAAAACAAGACCCAGCAGGAATCTGGTGCGCTGAGGTCCCCGGGAAAAGCCGGAAGGACGATAAAGAACTTTTCTATGATTGGGAACATAGGCCGCCCTGGGAGAGGGGACCGAACGGGGGGAACGATGTCTCTTTTTACAGCTTTCCACGATGCCGAACAATGGAGCCAACTGATCCACATAATCCACAGCCGTTTCAGAAGATTGTATGGTCTCAGCGAGAGCACCAATTCCGGGAAATGTATTGGGAACGAGTGTTCGTAGTAGATATTGAAGAACCACCCTACAGAAAAGAGTACCCGATCCCTCCGGTAGGAGCTGAGGGAACGGATGATAATCTCTCAACTTCTGAGCCTTTGAGGGACTTTATTGTAGTAGAAAGGCTCCAAATAGTGCTGCAGCTGCAAAGCAAATACAGGGGGAAGTGCCCTGGAAACTTTCGCAATGATTGGGCCGCCATAATAGCTGGTCTTCAGGATGGTAACGAGGCTCTAGCGGCCTCCCAACGGGTGTGGCAACCAGGCAATTGTCTGGCCGATCAAGTGCTGATGGCAAAGGCTGCACAGTACGAGTCTAGTCCAGAGCCAGCAAAGTTGCCTATTCAAGCACGAATGAACACCCTGATATTAGGATAAACCTTATCTATTACGCAGAAAGCATCTATAAGAGACTTGCTCCTTAATAAATACCACGCCTTCGCATGGAACTTACAGCAGCTGAGTGCTACCTGGGCGGGGTCGACCGAATTCCCACAGGGGATGCACGGCCAATTAAGCAACTACCATATCGGTTCTCTCCCCAAGAAAATGAAGTAATCAGAGAGGAGATCAACAAAATGCTGACAGCCAGAATCATTAGAAAATCAAAATCAGCCTGGGCCTCACCCGTTGTGGTCGTACCAAAGCCGGATGGCACGCCTCGGTTTTGTATGGATTATAGGCGGATAAATGCCATTACTGAGAAAGATGTATATCCTTTACTCAGATAGATGAGGCGCTGGACACACTCGGAGGAACCTTATTCTTTTCAGCCTTAGATTTGAAGGCGGGATATTGGCAAATACCCCTTTCAGACCAAGATGCCGAGAAAACGGCGTTCGTTACTAAGTTCGGGTTGCACGAATTTACGTGACTTCCCTTCGGGCTGTGTGGAGCACCAGCCATCTTCCAGCGCCTAATGGACGAGACATTGGATGATTTACTTTGGAAAACGGTCATGGTGCATCTGGATGACATAATCATCTTTACTACCACTTTCGAAGAACACTTGGCGGTCTTGGCTGATAACTCGCTTACATGCAAATTGATAGATAGCTTTTAGTAAAAATGTTTAAAAATAGAAAATTGGCATTCTTGCCAATTTTCTATTATCAAGTGAAGTTGTTGTGCCGATTTTCCATTTAGAGCAATATATGTGACACCATCCAAAATCGCAAAATGGATTTCTGGCGGCCAAATTTCCAAATTGCATCTTTTACTAACCTTGTTGTGCCGGTTTCCCATTTGATGAAAAAGTGGAAAAGTTTGCCGGATTTCCAAAATGCTTCAGTTTCCACTGTAACTATTGCACTAACCACATGCTCTCTCAATCCACAATGGTTTCTCCCATTGCTCTGGTCGCAAAGGAGCTGCAACCAGGATGTTGCAACCAGTTTCAATTCACTGCAATGTATGATGCATTGTCAATTTGTCACCTTGATGTGCCTTGCTGCATTGCTGCCAATGCACATTGTGGTAATCTTGTATTCAGGCAAATCAACGAGGGGGGAATTGTCAATCGTGCTCTGGGTTTCGCTTTGTGTTGGTTTGTGCTGCTTTCCACTTGATAAGATGGATGTTGAGCACTGCCATTGAATTGCGTCCAGCACGGTTTCTATTCCATGCAATTGATAGTTGTGGGGCGTTGAAACCTGGTCATTTGTGCCCGCTCACAAACTTCGATGCACATTCATGCAAACATTCCCACAGGCCGTCCCCGACCCCCCCATCCCCACCCACATTGTCAAGGCCACCGATTCCACACTCGTGAAGATTGTGGGTGTGAGATTGTCAGCAAAAAGGTTGTTGCCATCAACCATGGCAAGTTTGGCCACATCAATTTGGACGAAGTGTCCGGCACAGGACTGAAAAAGAAAGTGGAATTTGGACAACGTCCAGTTGAGGCTGAGCGGAAACAAAAACAGTACTTGGACACTCCTACACAACTGCTTTACCACAGCGGTGCACCCCTTTGCTTCAAATTTTCCAGCCACCTCCTTGTCGCCACTGGCCCACAAATATAGTAGAGTCAGCGCTGCTGCGAGACTGTCACTATCAGCTGCCACAAGAAACGAAAGGTTCTAGAAAAACACGCGAGGATCGCAGACAGCACAGAGCCGCCGCCACCTCCGCTACACCGGGTGCCGCCACAGCGAGTGCTGCCACCAACCACACTGCTCCAGGCACTGCGACGGCTGGAGCCGCCGCTACCACCTTGCCGCTACTACCCCTGTTGTAGCCATTCCGGAAGAATGAGGTGAGAGGACTTGATGGAATCCGGCAATGGATTGGGGGCCCACTGCGCGACCCTAGCGCGAGCGGGAGGCTTCGCCGCGAGTTGGTCCGGTGTGCGCGGAATGGGATTTGTGTGTGCCGTGCATGAGCGTACATGAGGAAGCGCAGGCATGCCTGCGAACGTTGCCGAGTAGGCGGAGGTCCTGGATGCATTGGCCGCAAAGGTGACCCCAACCAGGTGCAAGCTGCACTTGGGGCAGGCAGTCGCAAAACTGCGGCGGGGCTCGGGCATGCGCAGGATGCTTTGCTGCGTGGTGGGCTAGTGTGCAGGGAACGGGGTGTGTGTATGCCGTGCATGAGGGTGCAAGAGAAAGCATGCATGCATGCGAACGTTGGTTGCCGAGGACACGGAAGTCCTAGATCTCAATGGCCGCAATGGCCAACAAAGTCGAACAGGTGCATGCCCCACAAGGGGCAGGTGGCGTTCGGCCCGCACCGCAACCCGGGCATGCGGTGGAGGTTACACTGCATGGTAGGCTGTGCACAAGACAGGTTTTGGTGTTGCCATGCATGAGCGTGCATGAGAAAGCAAGGGCATGCATGTGAACGTTGCCTACCGAGGAGGCGGAGGTCACAGTCCAGTCCCGGTTCTTGGCCACAGCGAAGGTCACATCAAGCAGGCGCAAGCCCCACAAAGGGTAGGCAGTGGTTGGACCGCAACGCAACTCGAGCCATTGCGCAAGGTTTCTCCATTGTGCGGAAGGCACCGGACGAAAGGGGGGGGGGAGGTGCCTGAGCGTGAACATGCATTTTTGGTTTGGGCATTGCCAATTACTATGTCGTGGTTGAGAATCGGCTGGCTGCACGCAGGCGCCATGTTTGCACTAGGAACACGGCGGCGCCATGTATCGTATTGTAACTGCGAGTTGGTTGGATGCACAGTGCTGCCGTGTTTCTGTTGCAAGCACGACAGGCGCCGAGCTACCACTGGTGAAACGGCGCCCGCCGTGTATCCATTGGATACACGGCGGACGCCGAGTTCCATGATACACGGTGGGCGCCGAGTTGCCATTTCGAGAAATGAGTGCCCGCCGCATCCATTGGATACACGGCGGGCGCCGAGTTGCCACTGGCGAAACGGCGCCCGCCGTGTATCCAATGGATACACGGCGGGCGCCGAGTTGCCAGTGGCAGAACGGCGATGCCTGGAGTTTTGTTTACAGATGAATCGTCCCGAACCACTGTTGAGCATGGAAATATTGTGACAATTTTGTGAATGCGTATATGCTTGTTCCGTGAACGCTACAAAGCTGCCATTATTTGCTTGTGACTTGCTGTGGGACTGACCCATGCACGTGCTTGTCCATAGTGCTTCACAACCACATGGTGAGGAACCTGGCGACCATCCCCCAAGTGGTGTGCAAGTTGACGAAGCTGAACCCGCCAGGTACCCTGCAAAGAGACAGAAGACTGATCACCCGGTCGTGACGTCCAGCGCGGGGTCCAGCATGGCGTCATTGGCAACAGGCCCCAGGCCTATCAGCTTGCCGGAACCACCCCCTGACATGACCATTGGGGGGGTGCGAATGTTGACGGACAGCCAACCGCAGATGGAAGATGTTGTGGAAGCCGGTGGTCTACTTGGTGGGCCAGCGGACGAGCCAGAAACCCCGCAGGTCAGTGACAAGATTAAGCTTACGGCAGTTAAAGAGCAACTGGAACTGAAGGGTGAGGGAAGGAAGGGCACAAAGAGACTCAAGGCAGAGAAGAAGAAGACCCGGGGGAAAGAGAAGATAGTTGAAAAGCTACCTTCTATTCCACCTCCTATGGTGGAACAGGAATTCGAGGGTTCTGGGCAGGGAGTGCTGGCGGGAAAGTCCCTTGTCGATTTCGTGAATGCTGAAATAGGCTTGCAATATGGAAGCGGCACTCTTGAGGACCAAGAGCGGTACTGCCAAATACTGAGGTCTGCCGTTGCTAGGATCGACAATGTGCCAGTCGGTTCCATCAACCACCGGCCCCCAACTGCGCTGACAACAAGGCCATTTCTGTTGGATCGGCGGGCACAACTCATTGAGAACTTCAACTTCGATCATCTGGGAACGGCCGTGATTGTTGTTGAAGACCGTGTGGAAGCGGAGAACGAGCGCCTCGCCCCAGTGGCTGCCAGGGAGTGGGGAGCAAATGCAAAGGTGGCGTGGGCCAAGTACGACCTCCGACCTCTGTTGGAGGGTCTCATCCCAGTGCAGCAGGGGGAAGCAAACGTGTTTGCTTTCACACTGATAGGCAACCACAGCACTGCTGCACTCGCACACTTTTTGCACAGTAAAAAGGTGCAAGAGGTCAGAGCAGTGCGCCCGTCCTACAATTTTTTCCGAAGTCAGTTTCCCGATGAGCTGTTCCAGTTTCTATCGAGGTACGAGAATGAGGCTTGTGCAGCGGAGGCTCAATTGACAGCAGGCTACAACCTCTTCAGTGACCCTCGATACCTCTGCCCTTTCATTCGCAAGCATTGGAAGGACCTAGGCTCACCGGGGCGCTCGTCGGAGGAGTTTGCTAAGAGGATGAATGCAGTGCTGGAAACCCGTGCCGAAACAGAACAGCAGAAGGCAGCTGTCAAGGCCTTCCAAATTGCAAAGCACGAAGAGTACAAGAAGTACACTGCTCTGCTCGAGAACTTGGAGGCAGAGATGCCTTTCATGAATCCTGCCCTCTTCAACCAGAGGAAACAAAATGTGAGTGCGTTTAATTTTCCTTGCAAGTTTGTGGGTTAGCTTGAGTTGTGTTCATAGCTCCAGCTTGTATTAAATTTGTGCTACAATGTTTCCATGGTGGTTGCAGCCACTAGACACATGTCCAAAATTTTGTGTTCTTTTTTGTGAATTGTACTGACAAGATCGTTCCTTTGTCACATCAACAGTTGGAGGAGAACTACCGGAAGGCAAGAGTCAAGGTGGAGGCTGACCACAAGAAGACATTGGTTAGGGGTCCAATGCATCACTACAGCAGTGAGGTGGGTTTAGCGCTCCTTGACGAGCCAGTTTACAACTTCTGGTTGGCAATTTTTGAGAAGATGGAGAGTAGGGGACTTGGTGGGTTCACCACAAAGAAGGGGAAGCCGGGCGAAGTGACTGTGAAGAGACACAGCTACAGGCATTTGTTTCACCTTTACCCTGACACTGTGATTTCAGCTTGTCTCAGTGGTCTCATATCTGACTCAGAGAATATTCGGAACGGTGTTTTCACTGAGATGCGGAAAGTGACAGGGAAGCCCTCGGGTGCTAAGAAAGAATTCAGCACTTCGAGGACTTGGTTTGTGAACCTCAATGACTATGCAGTTTGTCTTGGTAAACACGATGCCTACAACTTCTACATCATCTTGACCGACTTTGAGTTGTGTGCCGCCTGTGCTCCTGAGGCTTTGGTGGCAGAGTGGCAGTCAAAACGAAGCCAAATTGCTGCCTTTTCCTTTGACATGATTGTGAGCCCTGTGGAGGTCTTTGCTGACAAATTGAGGGCACAGTTCATCGATGCCTTGGTGAGGTCAAAGGGAACAGTCATGCCTCATGAAAAGGCAGGCAGGCTGAGTTGGTGGTGGGAGAAAATTGCCAGCCACACATACGAGAGTCGCTACAATGTTCTTGTCAAAGACCGGAAGGAGGGTCAGCACTGGATTCCCCAGTTTGCCCGTAAAGAGGATGCCATGGACGAGGGTCACGGCTTGTACTACAAGCTGCAAGTCTTGAATCAGGAACATAGCCGTCTGTGCCAGGTTGCCAAAGGTGCTGAATTAGTTCAGCAGTCACCCTACACCCGTCATTCTGGGGGCAATTTCACAGAGATTTCTGGTTCAGTTTGCTTGCGGAAGGTGGGCATGCACAACACGATGAGTGCAGGCCTTGGAGATGGTTTTGCTACTCTGCCATTGGACGAGTCTATTCTGTACCGGCCATACATGATTGTGGCAAGGGCGTGGGCTGAGCGGCGTGCTTTCTTTCTTCCTCTCTATGAGCAAGTTGTTGAGGAACTTGAACAGCACGTCATCCCCAAGGTCACAAATTGGTTGTTGTCCTTCCAAAAAGAAGAAGGCACCACCCCCGATATGGCGTTCATGGATGTGAAGGAGTCGGTTCCCGGGATAAGCAGAGCGGACCTTGATAAGCCCATTGAAAATCTCCGAAGTCGGGGTTACGTTGGTTTTGAAGAATCAGTAGACCCTTTTTGTGGAAATCCGCCAATTAAACTCATGCCTGATGGTGTTGTTGCTCGGTGGATTGCTGCAAGGCTGGGTTTGGATTTTGGTTTTGGCACAGGAGTGGACCTCGCCTTGAAATGCCCTTTAGTGCATGCGGCCGTGGGCTTAGGCAATGTTTTGAATGCGGCTGTGTACGAGGCCATTCCAACGTATGGCCCCATCACCCTTGTGGTTGTCGACCCTCCTTTTGGGCTAGACAAAGGGGATTGGGACAATCCCGCAGATGCGTGGGGCAAGCAGCAATTCAGCACTTTCCTTGCATGCTTGTTGGGAGCCAATGTATCAGAGAGTGGCTTTTGCGTGGCTGTGTACACCACAAAGGACAAAGTGCCAGAGGTGGAAACTGCTTTCCAGGAGGTTGGCCAATCAAAGTACAAAGGAGCTTTGGTGTACATTTTTGTGAGTGACAGGACACCGGCCCTTTACCCAGGACAGATGGGGCTAGGCGGCCGCCAATTTGTGGTTGTGGGGAAGTTCGGGAAGGCACAACCAAAGGCGGAGAAAAATAACATGATGGGCAAATTTGTGTACTTCACGACACCCCCAAGGATGGCCAGCAAGTACTTGCGGCCGGAAATAGATGGGGTTCTAAAGTCCAAGAAAAACACCCCTTTGAACAAAACGCAAAAAGGAGTGGAGGAGGTAAGGGTGCTGATTCGTACTCTGGCCCCCCAAGATGGCATAGTGCTCTCTCTCTGTAACGGCACTGCAACCACGCAGGTGGCGGCAGCCTTAGAGGGCCGCTCATCTGTGGGGATCGACCTGGACGGGGACCAGGTCGCGGCCAGCATGAGGTGGTTAAGGACTTTCTTTGAACGGGAGGACCTTCTTCAGAAGGTTCTTCGTAAGGAAAGGGACCCGGAGTGCGAGGAGGCAAAGGCGCTTATGGAATTAGCTGAAGGGACGGCGCCATTGGTGAGTCCCCTCTATAAAAACTTCAGACACCAACCTAATAATTGTGAGCTCACACATGCAATTAGATTGTGGTTTTGGATTGTGTTTGCTTACATTGTGCATCTAACGCATTTTCAATGTATTTGAATCAACTTTCAGTTCAACAGCTGATCTTTGTTATCTACTTACAGAGGGTCAAAGAAAAGACATTCCGCACATTGACCGAGGAACTCAGCGACAGGTTGGACAAGGTAGCCAATTTGAGGTCGCTGGATGGCAAGGAAGCTTGGGCTTTGCTTGTTCACCACTGCCTGAGGTGTCTTCCAGACGTGGAGTTCGAATGCCTGGATTTGAGCGACTTCACAAAAGTGTTCGAAGCTCTTGGCAAACACACTGCTGCAGCAATGCTCGTGAAAATGATGAATGAAGATTACCCCATTGGTGAGGACCTCATCTCGGAGCTACATGGCAAGAAAGATTGCACGGTGGAGCTACAAGGACTCCTTGACAAACTGGTAAGAGCAGCAGCACTCCATTCTGAATCATGCCTCAATCTTGAATTATAATCTAGTGGCTAATAAACGGTATGCCATTTTTGTTTGATGCAGAATGCCCGAAGCATTCCTGGCCCATCCAAGGATCAAATGTTAGAAGAGGGGCGTCAGTTTGGCACCGAAGATCCATCCGGAGATACAATACTTTCAGACAAAATGTCCACCCACTTAGGACATCCTACCGCATCAGAGGCTAGTGGTAAAGGCACTCACACCCTTAGCGATGATGGCGAAGGGGATGAACCAAGCGGTTCAAAAGAGGAAACGTTGAGTGAGGGCAATGGGTCTAGTAGTGGTACTGAAAGCAATGCAGCAAGGGAAGAGGGGGAAAAAAGATCTGAACAATGACGCGAATGATGTTGTAAATGCAATGGCTCTTTTGCCTCCAACATCTCAGCAGTTGCAGTCCTGCCCAGCATCCCTCTCCTGGCGCACGACGGCAAACGTGATTGCGCCAACGTAATTACACCGCTCCTAACCGTGTACTAGTTCCTTGTACTGCCGTTGGCACTTTTCTGCGGCTTTCCGGGAAGTAGCAACCGGACCCAGCAGCTTGCACCAGAGTCTCCGGTGATCCATGAGTTGGCCCAGGCTTCATCAAGCACCACAAATTCCCACGGCGCATCCTTTCGCCCAGCCCCTCTGACCCACAAGGGCGGCCAACACCTACCACGAACTCTTCCCACTATCTCTCATGCAAAACCGGTTCCCGGGAAGCCAGTTCCTCTTCCCCCCCATCTCTCGTGGCCTCCGGCCACCGTGTGAGACCCGTCCACACGACCCAGATGTGTCTGTCGTCGACTTAGTTTTCCCCCTTCCTCTTAATTACCTTTTGCTCAAACAACATTGTGGCCGGCCCCCCTTGCTGCGTTCTTGGGCCCCGGGGACCAAAATGCCAGAATGGCATTCCTGGCATGGCTTACGGGCCCGCATAGTCATTGGCGGCATACGTTAAATCCGGCCCGACCTTTGGCATTAACACTGGCAGCGCCCACATTAAGGCGCGGCGCAATAGGCACATGTACGGCCGCGAGCCAGCCCCTCGCGCAAACGATAAAGTCCTGCCCAAACATCGAGCGACCAACGGGGGAGTTACCGATGGGCGAGTACCGTCGACTCACATACCGTCTCTCGCAAGTGGTCTTTGGAGCCCTTCGTTGACATGCTGCATGGTGCAAGATTAGCACAAGCAGGCCGCCGGCAAGACGCCGGCTGGAGAACTGGCAAAGTGCCATACGCTGAGGGTGGGCATCATAACAGTTTGCAAACGCCTCAGTGTAGTGGGCACACAGTGTATGGAAAAATTTGATTGTAAGAAAATTATTTTTCTTGCACTACTTTGCAAGTGGCGAAACGGCGCTTGCCGTGTATCTATTGGATACACGGCGGGCGCCAAGTTGCCACTGACAAAACGGCGCCCGCCGTGTATCCAATGGATACACGGCGGGCGCTGAGTTGCCACTGGCAAAACGGCGCC